>VYZN01000058.1:211987-227251 GCA_009761285.1 Aphis glycines | reverse complement strand
CGCAGCCACCACGCCGGCGGCGAGCGCTGCCCGGTAAGGGTCCACCGTGAACCCGCGGTACACGGCCCAAATCTCGGTAGGATCACAGCTGAGGCCTAGTGCTGACGAAGCTCGGTCCGAGCATCCCACCAATGATGCGCTTTCCGAAAGGGAGCGAGAGTGGTATTTCGGGATGTAGGGGAGCCCCGCGGCGCTGAGAAATTGGCGACGTGCCCCCACACGGCGGTCGCGCTCCGGTCTCGGCCGGGTCGCGGCCGTTGGCAGATTGGTTTTCGTTGTGGCTGTAGCTGGAGCTACTGTGTGGTTAAAAGACCAACGCTGGGTCTAGGGGAAGGCTGCCGAGTGAGATTACTCCTTAGCGCCCACCCAGTCTACCGGTGGGAGTATAAGCACCGGAGGTTGCCCGTAACCAAAAACGGGAAGCGATGAGGATAGCTCGCGGCCCGACCAGGGCGGTGAAAGGCACGTGAACGCCTTAACCAACGATACGCACGGACGTTCTCCCGACTTCGGTGGGAACGGGCGTTCGTGCGGGGCTTGTGGTCCATCGACGACACGCGGCCGATCGCTCCCCGGGTAGCTCCGGGGGGCATCGACCGTGAACCTCCGCGGCTCTTGACTAGCGCACAGCGCTAACGGAAGGTCCGCGGTTGTAGCTGAAAGGCACCAAAACCCGGGAGTCCTCGTGTCCCTATCTACCTGGTGTTGTTCGGACCGCCGTACGGTGAACATATAGCTCCCGGTAACGGAATTATTTTCGATAGGTTAGAGTCGTCCATTTTTAGCGTATTGTACATCAAAAGTTTCGTCTCAGCGAGACGCATCGATTGGTGTATAACGCGCGAAAATCGGTTAGGTGAGTAAGTCGTGACGGCGTTTTTAAGCTTCCGCAAGCGAAAACACGTGTTTTCGCCCGGTAGCCGAAATCGCTAACCCGATTACTCCGGTTAGGTTGCGAATTTTGGGTCGGACTTTTCACTGTTGGATTGTCCGTTTTCCGACGCATCTTTTCATACAGGTCGCGAGTATGTAAGTGCTTTTCCGGCAGATCTGCGTCAAAATACTTTGGGAATTAATTCCGGTTCCCCTAGTTGACGTACGACCCCGCGCTTTGTTGGAGCGGTTAGTCCTTTTAAGGATAAATCGACCCACGTTGAGTTTTTCCGCGTGCGACAAAAACTCAGCGCGTAATCGTGCGACAAAGTTTTCCGTGCGTAATACACGCGAGCCAGACGAGACCGTTACGCGTGACTCATACGCAGGTGCGCTGCAGGTGAGTCGCTGGTGACGTTACGGGTGTCTGCCGCTAGTGGCGTTAGTCGGCGTAGTTGCGGCGACTGGCACTAGTATCGCTAGCGGGCATTCACGGCGTCTGGTGCGGAGAAGGGAAACGCAACCTTTCCCACGCGCGTTAGGCTAAGACGACAATTGTCCCACAATAAAAAGTGCGCGTACGGACCGGTGTCGATTTGAATCGGTCCGTATAAAAGCCCTTGGGCTTCAGTACGAGAGGTGCAGTCGGCCCTCAGGTAAGGTGACAAGCTTATTATTTAAGTTAGCTTAAGGTAGGATAGTGGTCAGTGGGCATTAGTAGGCCCCACTCGCAAAGGCCGAAAAGGCATTGGCACTATCAGAGGCAGGCTCGATAGGTTAAGGTAGCATAGTGGCCGGTGGGCATTAGTAGGCCCCACTCGCAAAGGCCGAAAAGGCATCGGCACTAGAATAGGCAGGCTCGATAGTATTAAGACTAGTGTTAGCTATATCTCCCACAAGCATGAGCCTGTTGGACATGTCTTTGGGGGGAGATGGGGGAGAGGGGAGGGGTTTTTTGGTACCGGGTGTCCTAGATCTGGTCTAAGGGAGTTCTCACGTCCAAGGCGATAAAACTCCTAGGTAGTAAGCAGAGGAGAGCCCTTCTCTCTCTTACAGGGGCATACAGAACGACCTCGACGGACGCGTTGCAGGTCGTTGCTGGGCAGATGCCTCTAGACTTGGAAATTCGTTGGCACGTGGTTAGGACTAAAAGGAAAGCTGGCCAAATCTCGGAGGAGTAGATGAGGGCCCAGTGGGACAGGCTTCTGGTCATATGGCAGGATAGGTGGGATGCCAGCGAGAAGGGTCGGTGGACCCACTCGATGATACCCAACATCAGGAGGAGACTGGAACTCCCTCTCGAGGTGGACCACTACGTGTGCCAGTTCATCACTGGGCATGGGGATTTCAACGCAAAGTTGACGTCCTTTGCTCTGCGAGGAACTGGCGGATGTAGGTGTGGCACTGAAGACGAGACGGTGGACCATGTGCTCTACAGGTGCCCGGCTCTCTCTGCTGAGAGGAGTATACTAATTAAGAATAACATAGATAACAGGTATAATAGTCAAAATTAATATCTAAATTCTAAAACTATTAATTTATTAAAATATTATATAAATTACAAATAATATAGTAGGTACTTACATTTTAAATTGTATAATAATATACACCGCAACTCTTTGGAAATTGAAAAACCGACGTCTATATCAATAATTATTAATTAGCAATCAACAATTTTAAAATACTAAGGTATAAAAGTTACAGTATAAGATTTTTATTTACGAACACTATAAAAATCACAGCTCACAGGGTTGGCTTTCGACACAACAATATGAAATGAAACAAAATTCAATAACAATATCAATTGGTAATCAGTATACAATCAATATTTATAGAAGCGCGCGTTAATAAAATATGACCGACTAGAAGGGAAATAACAAAAACAATAATAAAATATAATACAAATTATAAATATATACTTCATTTCAAAAGAGAACATACCGGGCGGCGGACCAGTTTACGTTCGGCGGCGCGCATCCCCCACCAATTACCGCTGGTTATGACAAGCACGCTAGTAACGACTGCTTGTTGTCAACCGATATACACCCGGTGCTAAATATCACAGCTATCTGTTGACTTTTAGTCCAACCATGCTACTGTGAACACGTGCATGCGTTTCGTTTTTTATTGTATTTAATAATCAAACAATTGTTGATAATTATTATGGACCAACCTGGACATCCAAATGTTCATCGATCACCAGTAAAGCGGAATCAAAGAGAAAAGTTAAATAATTAAAAAATTGTTTTAAGGATTACATTTTAAACATCATGTAATAATTAACAGAATAATAATAATAGTAATGGTAATATTGGATAATAATAAATTATAATCATCATAATATTGTAATACAAATTAACATAGGTAGTTATCTATATTACGTTTTTACTTAACAGTTTAAATTAGTTAATATATAATGCAATAAACGTGTATCTAAGAAAAAAATTAATTTATGACTTATGCGAGAATAAAATACGATAAAAGTATTTGTTATTTATAAGACAATTATGGTTTAAAATATTTGAAAAAAATACTATTAAAATATGTTTTGGTTAAACTAATTCCAAGTAAATGTTTAGATTAAATTAATAATATACAGTGCCATATTTAAGTGGTAGTATTGGTTTATATACAGTTATATATATTATACTATATTCCATAACCTTGGATTTTGTGATTGTACCACAAAATGTCTAGACTATCTAGACCCGACATTCCTTTAGCTGAATACAATGTGTTAAAAGGTGGTCATGTAGGTATTATATCGTTTTTCGTGAGTCGTATATGTATCTTAGCTAACATATCATTTGATTTTCGCAGCAATGAATGTATGTTAATTTTACAATGATGGGTGTGTTGTTTTTTTTTTGTTTTTTTCATCATCTAGATAGTAAAAATGCTTCGATTGCCTAAGTCAACATATTTTCTGGTAAGAGACTGAATCTATTTGGGTTTTTGGTAAATTAAAAGTAATAATTTCAAAAACATATAGAAAAATTCGGAGTTCGTCGATTGCGTCCCGGACACATGTAAACGATTTTTTCACTACCTTTTCTGTGTTCCGATTGCGTCCTATTGTTTAGTAGGTAAGCGTAAATTGACAAGATAAATCTAATATATTTGTCACTTCTGATGTGCAGATATATTTAAACACGAATTGGCTTTTACTCGATGAGCTTACGAACATTTTATCTTAAGGCTGGTCATCGATTTTCTATCGATCTATCCACTCAGTACGTCTGCAAGTGCTTTAGTTGCAAGATATATTATAGTGTATTAGTGTTATAATATTGCAGTCATAATGAATACAATTTTTAGTGAAAAAAAAAAGAAATACGAATTATTAATAAATTTAAATATCGTTTCCACAAAATGTTGGCCAATGATATCGAGCGTTGGAGTTGCACTGTTGCGTGCCAGTATCAGATTTAAATCCAGATGGTCATTTTGAACGAAAGTTAAACTCAATAACGAAATATGTCTTTATTGCATATAAATTAAATACATGTAACAAACAAAATAAGTGGCTGAGTGTCGTGAAAGTGCTCAGTTGTTGATAGCTTTGGTACATCTGCCGTTGCTGGTCTTCGGGCTCCCTTATATATTGTGGTGCGTCTCTTGTTTACGTCGAGTTGTCGCCTTCTGGGTGAAACCAGGTGTCCTTGTCGTTGTTGTTGCAAATTCGGACACGAATTTGAGAATGTGCAATAACATCTCAAATGCATCATTAGTGCACTATAATTATTGGTGCGCTTACTATCCCGACACGTGTCATGGTCATAGTAGCATCCGCATTACCCTTGACACGAGGCATGGTCATACTAACTTAGCCTTGTAATCTCGTAGATATCTTATAGATATCTCATAGCCCATAACAGCACAAACTAAAAATGCAAGTGTTATTTTAAGAGGAGTGGATCAGTGTTATTAGAAAATGAAAGTAACCTAACTAATCATTGTCATGAGCCGGATTCTTCTGAATTATTATAGAGACATAGTTTTCGTAACAATTTAAAACGAAAAGCAACTGAAGATATTACTTTAAGACCAGCAACATTGATACACAGTCAAATAAACAGATATGGTAAGCAGAATAGTAATTTTTAATTCTAATATTGTATATTAGCATTCATAGTGATATTAAATATTTATATATATATATAATTTGGTATACTAAAATTTGAAGTAAAAATGCCCATAGTAAAAAAGTCGGAAACTTAAAAAGTTCGGTACATAATATGATTTAGTAAAATAAAAATACAATGTGATACATAATCAAACTTCCAATTAGTGTTAATATAAATTATAACTAAATGATTTACCTGAAGAAATTAATAAATAATCTTGTAGGTATTGCAATATCGGCAATATTAAAAATATAAACGCTGCTTATCTTTTGACTGCATATAATAATCAAATACTGTAAAGTACTATCTATTGCTTTTATTTTAATTATCTGGTGTTTTGAGTTTTACTCGTTAGACTATACATCCTATATTGTTAATATAGATAAAGATATCTTAAGTTTTTTTTTTTTTAATATTGTTATATACCTTATATATCATATTATATTATAGATACCTACCGGATCATTTTTCTTTTTGACGATAGTTAAATTAACTATTTTTTTTTAAAAATATTGTTATGTATACATACTTATATAATATAGTTTTGGGAATTTCTCGACATCAGTATATTTTTATAATAATTAATTAATATTTTAAGGAGTCGATGATTTGACAACTGATGATATTTCATGTATATGCAGAGGAATTTATATGGCCAGAAGAAAGATATTACCAACTCTACCAAAAAATATCGCAGAAGTACACGAAACAATCGAGTTATTAAATATTAAAACTATTCAAGGAAAACATGATGTAGTACAAAATATTATTTACAGTTGTTTACTATCCATGGTATATTGAATAAACATTACATTCCCCTTGCTTTTTTTTTACTTATTTAGAGGTTTAATTAATGAATGTTCCAAAATTGATTTAAATTTTAATCCTGAAGTAATTCACGTTGATTTTGAATCTTCTATTCACAAAGCAGCTAATATAGTTTGGCCGTTAATAAAAATACAGAGATGTCATTTTCATTTAGGGCAGTCGTGGTGGCGTAAGATCCAAGAACTTGGATTGACTTCAGAGTATATTAATAAATCCAGTGAAATAGGAACATTTTTAAAATATATTTTTGGATTGCCTTATCGGAATCCCGATATGGTGGGGAAATTTTATGATTATGAGTTGTTTTCTATTCAGCCCTTAAATGAACAACTCAGAAAATTTACTGATTATTTAGTTGATAATTACATTGATTCAAGTTCACATTTTCCACCTGAAATGTGAGCTGAAATGAGCAGTAGTATGCAACGTAAAGTAACAAATGCTTGTGAAAGCTTCCATTCAAAATTTAACTCTTTTTTCTATACATCACATCCGAATATTCATCAATTTCTAAATATTTTAAAACAATGTCAAACCGATACACATATTAAAATAACGTCTAGTCTTAAATGTATACCTGTAAAACGAAGAGCAAAATATACAAAAAAACAAGAATTTATTGATGAACAAATAAACAACTTAAAAAATAAAATTATATCTCCTTTACAATTTCTTAAAACTGTTTCACTTAAAAACCCTTTTTTCAAATGATGTATATTATTATTATTTTTTAATTCTGACGACTGAATATGTATTATTTAAATTATTTATTTTATTTGGACTTATTTTTATTGATTTTTGTGTAATTATTATTTTTTTATTCTGACGACTGACTATATATGTATTTATTATTTTTTAACTCTGACGACTGACTAAATATTATGTATTATTTAAATTATTTATTTTATTTGGACTTATTTTATTGATTTTTGTGTAATTATTATTTTTTAATTCTGACGACTGATTAGATATGTATTTTTTGAGTTCTTTAAAAATTAAAATATTAAAATAGTGTAATTTAATACATATTATATATTATTAAATAGGACGCAATCGGAACATAAAAGGGTAAGAAATTATAATTTACCTGCCCGACTTGTGGATGCAATCGACACATTGAAAAGGTATAAAAGGTTGAAACGGGACGCAATCGAACGACGCCCGAAAAAATAACAAAAAAATAAAATAAAACGGGAATTTTTACGCAAAATCAGTTTTCGACCGAATCGATTTTTTTAAATGGTTGTAACTCAAAAACAGTAGTATTTATGCATTTATTTATTTGTGTTCTTATTTATACATTTATATTTTATTATTTTATATTTTTTTCATACTTACTGCAACTAAGAATTTTTAAATATAAATTTCGTAAATGCATATTTGTTGCATATTTTAATGATTTTTTTAACAGGGATTGAAAACGTTTTTAATTTTTTGGTTTTGGTTTTTGTTTTACGTTTTTAAACATTTTTGATTATTATGTTTTTGATTAACGTTTTTTAAAACGTTATTTTTCTAAATTGTTTCCTAATAACGTTTTCGATAATTTTGTTTTTTTTATATATATATATTAATTATTTCTTACACCTAACTTATAATAGTTACATGCACCTGAGTTATAACTAGTTATTCTTAATATTTGTAATTTAAATTTCAAATCAAAATAATAATTCATACTTTATATTTTATATGTAAATTTCAAAATTCAAAATTTCAAATTAAAGCGTTTATAAAGGTGATAACACATATATATTTTTTTTTGTAATAAATAATAACAGTATAACTCAGAATTAACTCTATAATTTATTTACGTTTTCGTTTTTTATTTCGTTATTATATTTTTGTTGTTTTCGACGTTTTCATTTTATAAATTGTTTTCGTTTTTAATTTTTTTCGTTAAATAAGGTTTTTTAAAAACGTTTTTCCATCCCTGATTTTTACATATATGTCAATGATTTTTTTTTAATTTGATTATTGCAATTATTGTAATTTATAGTTAAAGTTTTCAATATGATCGTTTTAAAGCTGGATTTTACTTGTAATTTTTTATTTTTCAGTTTGCTTGTTCTCGCTAAAAGGAGATGATAATTAATGCCTACAAAAGTAAATTGGAAGCTAATCCCAAGCTTGCTATAAGAGAGGTTCGTGTAATTCTTTCCAAAGAATTAGGCATTGGTATAACCACAATTTCCAACACGCTTTCTGAGTATCGCAACTTTAAAACAGTATCATCACCGAATAGGACGAAAATTTTCAAAAATATCAATGTTAAGGTTGATGATTTTGACAAAGAAGCGACACGAAGAAAAGTTCATCAGTTTTGGGTGGTAAATCGTAAGTTGCCAAATTAAAATAAAATTTTAAGTGTTGTAAATGAAGATGACACTTTACCGGACTTTGCATTGACATCACTATGGCGTCTTTTTAAATCAATGGGTTTTCAATTTTCAAAAAGAGGACGCAACAGTGCATTAATTGAAAATGATGACATTCGGGCATGGTGTAGACGGTATATCAGGGATATAAGGAAATCTCGAGAGGAAGGCCGACCGATATATTATCTGGATGAAATGTAGGTGAATGCCGGAGACGTGGCAATACGAGTATAGTGTGATACAACCGTTCAATCGAGCCAAGCTGCATTTTCCTAGGGTATCTCTACCGGAGCAGTTAACCCCACCGGAAAGGAAAAACGGCTCATAGTGTGCCACATCGGCTCTGAAGATGGATTTGTTTCGGATTCGTTATTATGCATTGAGTCGAAGAAAAACACCAACGATTATCATGATGAAATTAATGGTGATAGTTTCCGTGATTGGTTGGAAGGTGTTTTATCGAGGCTCAAAGATAATGCGATCATAGTTATGGAAGTAGGTATATTTTGTATGTTCTATCCAAGTTTTACTATCCAAGTTTTTACCGTGTACACACATATTGTACATTTTATCAACTAAAGCTAGTCATGTTTATGATTATAAGTCTAAATCGCATGATATCACTTGATAGTTTACTTTGATGTTTCTTATTATTTTTATAATTTATTTGCATTTCGAAATAAATATTAAATTAATCAACTTAAATGTGATAATATTTGATTTTATACCTCGTGAACTTGATGTTAAGTAAGATAACACGTCTAATTATAATTAAATATATTAGATTTTAAAAAATTACAGTTGTTAGGTTTTTGTTTACCGTGTACACACATATTGTACATTTTATCAACGTGATCTCAAATTATACATTTTATATTCTAATTCTCTATAAATAATCATTAATAATATATAACATTGTACATTGTACCTTTATCATCTTAGCAGATGTATATTATAGGAAAACCTCATTAATATATTGTATAACTATGTACAAATAATATAGTACGATGTACAAAATAAAGTAATACTATATAAGGTACGCACATTTAGGTATAATATATATATATAACATACATTATGTTTATAATAAATTACCATCACTCGATTATTGTACAATTATTTGTTAAGTATAAGCTTATACTAATTGTATAACGTTGTTGATCAGTGTATTTTATTTATTTCAACTTATAACCACAAAATGATTATTAAAATACTCGTAGACTCATGGTCTAGTGGGCTAAGGCGTTGGGTGTAGAGTTTGTAAATTTAGGGTAAGTATGTATGTTAATACTATACTCAGTGTTGTAGTCAACTAGACCATGAGTCTACATTTTTTTTTTTTTTTTTTTTAACAATAATTAAAAAAATACCTTTAATTTCCATAATGTGGTGTAACTGTTTTTTAGTATTATCATATTATAGAATATAGATTATATTTTACTATTTTCGAGGTGGATTTTCTTTGTATCATTTTAGTTGTGTTTTTTCAGTTGCACAGTGATGACTATGTTGTATTTTATTTTTATTTCTCCGCAAAAACGTGTTTGTAATTTAAGTAAAATTGAAAGAAATATTTCAAACGATAAAAAACAATTAATACGATCACATCATCTTAAATTACAAAAACTTAGGCGATCTACAAGGGTGAAAGTTAAACCAAATTATTTTCATCTTGAATTCAATTATTAAATTATTATTTCATATCTTATGGACACCATAATAGTCAAATCAACCTACGGCTTACAACATCAAGGCAGAAAAAACATTCATATTGGTCATCTTGTTGATCAACCTTTATCTGTGGTTATTTTATTCAAGAGCAACGTAACTAAACAATGTCTAATACTAAATGTATTACAATGGAATAAGTTTATATCTGATGACTGTTTTAAGTCAATTTTTTGTTCTTTAACCACAGTTCATCAATCAAAACGTGTTAAATTGGATGACCATTTTTATTATAAAATATGTGCAAAATCTAAATCAATTAATTTATATCATATTAATGGTATGATTAAATTATCCAGTATTAATTTAAATCGATTAAAATTATTACAACCATGTATAAATGCAAATATAATAGAGTTTGCAAATAAATTGGTGATGTATCAAACTGTTTTCAATAATGCATGTATGATTATCAAGTATGATATTTTATATTTGACCCCAGAATGTATTAGAAGTGATTTTATCAGCTCATATATTAAAGATTATAATTTTAAAATGGAGGACATGAAGGATGAAGAGAAATCATTTTTACTTGAATTGCAACAAATACATCATGTGAAGTTTGCTGATATTGTATTAAAGCCCGATATATCCAATCAATAAAACCAAAATAACCATAAAATTATTTATTTCATGTTGGTTTTACATTTTTAATTTATTTTTTCAAAAATTATGTAACAAAAATATTGATGATTTTAATTTTTGTTTCTTATTTGTATTTTGTTTAACCATTGTTAATTTAAATATTTTTAATACATAGTATGTATATATACCACAGTACAGTAATATTGTTTTAATTTTGATTTTTTTTAAAGTTTAACCTTTTCATATTTATATTTATTTGTAATCTATTGATAAAATGGTTTATCATTTGTATTGTTATCACATTATATTATAAAATATAATAATAAATATATCATGGGATGATATTTTGTGATTTTATTATAATATGTAGTAATATTATTATTTAAATATAAGTCAATTGATAATTATACAACTTTATTTTTTTTTTTTAACAAATGGTAAATACACACACAGACATAAATATATATATATATATATTGTATAATATAATCATATTGAAAAATTTATGAATTAGTTACAAGCTTTCTAAAAATCAAAAATATTATTATTAATATGTTGAAACTATTTTAAACTAAAATAATATAAATGGTTTGTTATTTATTATAAGATTCAATTTTTTTATTATCGTTGGTCATAAATTTCTCCATTAATAAATCTTGTAAATGATTAAATGCCACTAGGATCGCATTGTCTATTTTCACTTTTTCATCCACGAAAGTTTTTGCAGTAAACGTGGAGGTTTTCCATCTATAAAAAATAAATAAATTAATGATTTTATTATATAATATCAACCATATTTCCATATTATAGTTAATTGTTTTACAAGTATGCTAGTTGGTTTAATTTGACTAGTTTAATATTTTATCACTTCTAGTGTATAGTATTATTAAGTTAAATTTATTAAATAACAATAATTACTTATCTTTTTGTTCCACTTTATCCATGTCTGTTGTCTTATATTTTGTAACTACCAAATAATCACTCCCTGTTTTGCTTGTGGGTATTTTAATACAAAATTTGCCACCTTCTGTTTTGTTTATTCGTATGCAGTCCTCATTGCTTATACCATGGTATTCTTTTTCTAATTCCGATAAATATGCCTGAAACTAAAAAAAAAAAACATATTATTTGGTACATATATTATTAAATATTAAATATTTTACTTTAGGTTTTTTTGGGGTAACTTTTCTAATGGCCCCGACTTTTTTAAAATTCTGCATTTGACTTTTTTCATTTTTTTGATTAGCACAAAGTTCCTAAATTTATATTATTAAATAGGTAGAAAATAATAACATATTTAATGTAGTTAAATTTAAATATTATTGATATAATAATAATAATAATGTACTTACATTAGTATCTTCATCATCTGTATTTTGGTTATTCGTGTATAACATAGGCACTTTCTGTTTTTTAGATTTTGTGATTTTTTTTAAATTCTGTATTTGTCTTTTATTATTTTTTTGGTTATCATACAGTTCCTAAATTAAAATCATTATGATTTAAATTTTAACGTGTTTAATGTGGGTTAAATTAAAACATTAATGATATAATAATAATAATGACGTATTTACATTGACATCTTCATCATCAGTATTTTGGTTACTCGTGTATGCCATTGATGCTTTCTGTTTCCTTGATTTTGTTTTTAGATTCTGCTGCATCCCATTTTTGTTGTTGGTATAAAATTCCTAAATTTATAGTATCATATTTTTAAATTTAAATATTAATGATAAACCAAATAATAATAATATGTATGTACTTACATTGATATATTCTTCATCAGAATTTTGACTACTTGTGTTCGACATTATTATTAACCAAACTTGTCACTTAGTGTTGAAAATTAACTGATGAAATTTACATTTAATCTTCTTATTTTATAAGAACCATCCAAGCAATATAATTACAATTATTGATTTATTATATTGTCATTCGTAAATGCCTTTATACTGTACAGTAAGCATTAAATTACCTATTAATTAATTCAGTTCTTTCACATTTACTAATCGTACGCAGTTTTATTATTTTTAAATCCATAAACCATGTCATGATGCTACTTATTATATGTTATGTTTCAGTTTTAAATAAATTTGACCCTTTCACATATTAGTAAGCATTAAATTAACTATTATTATAATAATACATATATTACCTATTTATTACAAATGTTATTCGTAAATATCTTTATATTGTACAATAAGCATTAAATTACCAATTATTATATCAAAATTAAATTAAATGTATTAAAAAATGTGCACATAGTACATACATTTGTATATTTTAAGTAAATCCATTTAACCTTTTCACATGTATGTATTGATTTATTACAATGTTAATCATAAATGTCTTTATATTGTACAGTAAGTATTAAATTAACTATTATTATAATATTACCTATATTACCTATTTATTACAAATGTCATTCGTAATATACCGAAGGTAAGCATTAATTTATCTATTAATCAATTCGGTTCTTTCGCATTTAGTTTAATTATTTTAAAATCCATTAACTGTGTAGTGCCACAATACAACGATCAGTTGATACCCCACGATCAGTCAAGCAAGAAATCACGTATTCAGAGGGATAGTATATTAATTTATATAGTGAATATTTATTTGTATGTTAATTATCTATAAAATTGTAATTTTAGTAAATTATAATCATTTTATTTAAATTTTAGTAGTGATGATACCTGATGATAATCTCACCAATGAAAATAAATATTTATCGGAGGACACAATACGACATATTGAAAAATATCCGTTTGAACATAGTGAGCGTGAAGTTTATGAATATTTTCTTCGACGACATTCATCTTTTGTTTTGAGGGAAGTGCGATTATATTTTAAAGATATTGATTGTATATTTTGTTCACTGGAATGTGCAAGTCATTTTAATCAGGAGTATTATGGTTCAAATCTTTTTAATATATGTTTTGATGCGTTCCATATTATGTTTAAAGATATAATTAAACTGCAAACATATAGCGAAAGGCTCCGGTGCATGGTTTGTCGAAAATATACAACAGTTTGTGATAATCAAAATTTATATGCGGAACCCAGTGAAGATTACTTATTTCAAGTTTACCTAATGTACAATTACCCTGAGGATCTTCTACAATCAACAGTACACGCATAAGTAATTTAATATATTTTATTTTTAATATTTTTAGTATTAATTCATCAAAATGCCAAAATATAATCGGATTAAAAAAATTGATCGATTAAACATTACTGGGGGAAATTTAGTTGAAATTGAAAAATTTAAAAATAATAGGGCAACAACTTTTTATTTAAAAAACAATGATAATATTGTTGATTTATTATCATTTTTAAATTCATCATCATTTTTTTTAAAATTAAAGTTAAAAGAATTATGTTCTTCGTCATCATATAAATTTAATTTATGGGTAGATTTAGTATATGAAAATACAATCACTGGCGAAATACGTGATGTTTCTTTTAAAACGTTTAATGTTGCATGTTTTTTAACATCTAATTTGACAGCACTTTTAAAAAACATGTATGATAAACTATTAAATGAGCAAGAAACATTTACATTGAAAGGGTCATCTTGGAGACAAATTAGTTTAGATGGTTTACAATTAAGAATTAATAAAGTTAATTTACTTGGTGGTTCCTCATTTATAAAATTACCAAAAATAATTTATGATAAAAAAGCCATTATAAATGTGAAAAATTATGACAATAAATGTTTTAAATATGCAATTTTATCAAAATTTAATGAAAAAAAAAATAAAAACCATTTTAGTAATAAATATTTTAATTTTTTGGAGAAAAAAAGTGGTCTTAATTTTAACTGTATTAATTACCCTACACCAATCAATCAAATAAAAAAATTTGAAAAAATTAATAACGTATCCGTTAATGTATATAGTTGTGATGATAAAAATCAAATTTACCCACTTCATGTAAGTAATAAAGAAAAATCGGATCATTTTGATTTGTTTTTTTTCACAAATGTATCATCACATTATTGTTTTATAAATAATTTCTCACGACTGGTCAGATCACAAAGAACAAAACATATTAGTAAAATAATTATTTGTAAACGATGTTTTTCAACTTTTAGTAATTAACCATGGGGTCAACATGCCCTTAACAGTCATAAAGTAATTTGTCAAAAACATAAACTTTGTAAGCCCGTAATGATTGAACCACGTGACGATGAATTTATACGATTTAAAAATTTTAATCGGGCAGACCGAATTCCTATTGTAATTTATGCCGATTTTGAATGTTTTTTAAAACCAGTTAATAATATTACATCAAATAAAACTAAAAACACACATTATCACAAACCTATGATTTATGGGTTATATGTTAAAATTGATTACAATATTGTCCCGATTGAGTTAATAAAAAAATTTAAAATTCCAAGAAAACCAATAATTTATAGAGGTAAAAATGCATCAAAGCATTTTATGAACACTATAATTAACATTTCCACAAATATTTATTACTTGTATAAGACTAATAAATCGATGATTAAATTAACAAAAGAGGAAGAAACACAATATATTAATTCAATAAAATGTGTACATTGTTTAAGGCTATTTAATAGTGAAACCGTAATGAAAGTTAGAGACCACTCACATTTTACAGGTAAATATTTAAGAGCGTTATGTTTAGAGTGTAATTTTTTGGCACAGAATCCTAAATTTGTTCCAGTATATTTCCATAATTTGTCCTATGATGGTCATTTTATCGTACGCACTTTAGGT
>VYZN01000058.1:188203-211967 GCA_009761285.1 Aphis glycines | reverse complement strand
GATTACCCTGAAAAATTACATGATGATCATTGCGATTTGCCTTTTTTGCCACAGAATAGTTGTCCCCCTAATACCAAAATTAATAAACTGCTAACAACATTAAATAATAAAAAAAATTATGTTGTTCATTATCGGTTATTAAAGCAAGCAATAAATAACGGATTAAAATTGGTAAAAATTCATAAAATAATTAAGTTTACACAATCTAAATGGTTAACCCCCTATGTTGAAAAATGCACAAGTATGAGGGTCTTGGCAAATAATAAGTTTGAGTATGAATTTTGGAAATTACTTGTAAATAGTGTTTATGGGAAATGTATGGAGAATCCACGTAAAAGATTAAATATAAAGTTAGTATCCAATGATCAAAAAGCTCACCAACTTATGAGAAAACCTAATTTCATTGATAGAACAATATATAACAATAACCTTATGTCTTTACATTTTCAAAAAGAAAAAATTAAATTTGATTAACCGATATACGTGGGATTTTCTATATTGAATGTATCAAAAACATATATCTATAATTTCCATTATAATATAATGAAAAATAAATATGGTAAAAAAATATCATTGTTATATACGGACACTGATTCGCTAATATATCGTATTAAAACAAATAATTTTTTAAATGATTTAAAATTTGATTTATTGGATTACTTTGATACTTCCAATTTTCCCATTAATCACTATTGTTTCAGTAATAAACACAAAAACATCCCTGGTTTTTTTAAGGACGAATTAAAAAGTGAAACTATGACCCAATTTGTAACGCTAAGACCTAAATTATATGCATATACAGTGAGTGGTGTTGAATATAAAAAAGCAAAAGGTGTTAAAAAATATGTAAGAGACAAATATATGACGGTTGACCATTATTTAAATATTTTATCTGAGTTCAGTTCTCAAAATGCAGATGCACAAAAAGATAAAACTAAACAAATTAGTACAAGCTGTGATATGAATATAATACAGTCGAACAAACATCATGTATATTCCAAAACAATGAAAAAGATTGTATTAAGTGCAAATGACGATAAACGAGTCATATTAAAAGGTGGCATTCGTACACTACGATATGGCCATTATAAATTAAACTAATCAACAATAATTTTATAAATATTATCATCCATGTTTAATTTTCAAAAATTAATCCACAACACCATGAGAGTACACGAGTCCACACATTAAATCATACATTCTGTATCATGTGTATACTCGGGTTCACACAATACATTTTTTTCATCATTAACGACATCTATCTGTTTACATTTATGTCTAATACATAGAATTAACTATTAATATATGTTGAAAAAAAAATAATAATAAATAAATAGTAATAAATGATGATAAACTGATCGTAATATTAAATAGTGATATTTGTATACTAAAATATATACATTATAAATTATCTATACAACATAAACATTAATGAGTTTATTTATAAGTATTAAAAAAAATATATATAACCAATTTTATTGTACTCGCCTTTGACTCAGCTTCTTTTCAATACATTATATTTTGGTAGATATATATTTATTTATTTATTTTTTTTTTTTTATTGTTATTATTACAGATTATTTTTACACCATCTAACTGATTATATTTATATCAAATGTATAATCTAACATTATTGTGATCATTTAATTTGTTTTTTTTTTTATTACACGTAAGATCGTTATTGTTTTTTTATATGTCTATAATAAATATAATAATGTAATATTTTAATTTAATTTTAAAATTCTAAGTGTATGTTATATTTTAAATCTATAAACTGAATTGTATTTTAATATTTTGAGTAAATATTGTACAAGAGGTATTACATTTTTGTTTAAAACCTGTATCCTTATTGATCTGTGATTGTGGATTACCATTTATATATTTGCAGTACCTATGTTGATTATTACTCCATGTTTAAGACAGCATGTTCACACAGCACACTGATCACCTGTGTTAACACGGTGAGCTTACACACTTGTTATTAACCTATTTTACCTCACACAAAAAATATTATGTGTAATATTAAATGTAAAAGCTTGATAAAAGTGATGACAATAATAATCAAATTATTATGATAGACAGTATTAACCCAATTGTCTATGGTTATTATAAACCAAAAATGTAACAAAAAAAAATTCATTGAAAAAGTAAATCAATTTATTAAAATAAATAAATATTTAATAATAACATTTTGTATATGTGACTATTTTGATATATCTGACGATGATATCCACGAGTTTTGATTTGAATCAAAACCTAACCATTTCACTAGCATATTATTTTTAACTTTTTTTATAATACGTTCAATAAGAAAAGTGTTTGGAAAATTGGTTAATTTAATTTCTTGTTCATAAAAACCACCCAAAATTATGTTATCTGATTCATCTTTTAATTGATAAGTTATAGGATTAGTTTGTAAAATTTTTGAAACAGTAAAAATTTCTGTTGTCCAATTTGGAGTATATCCTTTACTAAATATATGTTTATATTTTGATATTCTTACTTTATCATTTATTTTAAATTTTGGTTTATATATTGTTTTATTTTTTAATTGCACCTCTGGTTGAATTTTGTATGCATTGATTCTGGCTTCATGCGGTGTACATTTGATCGCCCTATGTTTTGTATTATTATAATTGTGTACAATTTTTAATATTGTATTATACCAATTCCATGTACCTGTGGCGGTGAAATGTTTGTATATATTATTTTTGAGAGTTTGTATTACACGTTCACCAATTGAACATTTTATAACACTATATGTACTATAATGTTTAATTTTATGTTTTTTCATTAAATCTTGAAATTCTTTATTGTAAAACTCTGTACCATTATCTGTCTGCAATAATTTTGGTTGGGCTTTTTTTAATATATTTAACATACCTCTTGTGCATTCTTTTGCTGTTTTATTTTTCAATGGTTCAACCCATACGTATTTTGTATATGTATCTATAATAACAAGGATGTATTTAAAACCATAATTTTGTTTAGAATGAGATTGCACATCTAATAAATCAGCCTGCCAAAGATTATCTTTAGACCCTGTTATAACAGTGCGCCTAGGAAATATTTTTCTTGCAGGTCGGTGTAGCTCATTTGCTATATTTTCTAACGTAATCATTATACTATAATATCCAGTTCACGCAATTCTTCTAAAATTGTTATAATTTCATTATTTACACCGGTATTACCAGCGCTTTGAGCTGATGTTAAAAGATTTAATCTAGCCACCAACTCGTTTGGATCATCATAATAAACTAATTGTGTTTGTGGTACAACATCTTTATATAGACCGGAACCTTTCTTAATCTGTGGTGATAAACTAAACTTAAATAACTCATCAGTTGGAGGTTCTTTAAATGTTGGAACAACTGGTTCTGGACTAAACTCAAAAGATTCATTTCTTATAGTTGAATTGTTATGAATCTTCTTTTGTTTAGCGTTGGAGCTAGATATATAGTTATCAAATGGTTTTAGATTTAATCGCAAAGGAGTTTTCAATTTAGCATTGTCAATTTGGGTTATTTCTGTATTTAATTTGTTTTCCTCAATTTTCATACGTTCATATAAAGGTTTAACAACGTTTACCCATTTAAAGTATCTTGATGTCTTAGGTTTTCCATCTACTTTTAAATGAGCTTTAGTTATCTTTAAAATATTATAATATGATTCCATATCAGCTATGGTTGTATTTTTTGGTTCTTTCTCACATAATAAAGACCAAAGTCCGACAGTCCATGGATAGTAATTATCGAGTATATTTAAGTTGCCATGGTTAAAAGTTACTGGAAAATCTGCTATTTTAAGTTTATCGGTAGCTTTGTCATAATACATACCATACGACCTATCATAACCCCGTAGTTGGGGGCGTGTATTAAAAAAATTATTGTATGATGAATTTAAGTTATCGTCATCTTCATCACTTGCATATTGTACTTCTATATTTTTTTGATCAACTGGATAATTATGTGAAATATGTGATTTATTTTTTTTTGATAGTATGTTCAGAGAATTGGTCTAAATGTTTCATGAAAATAATTATCAGAATCTATAACGCCACGTTTCATTTCCATTATTTTACGTTTAATATTTTTTTTTGATGTTATTAAATTTTCTAATAAATTTTTATCCATTTTTATATTAAAAAATTAAAATCTATATAACTGTCTTGAATGGATACGGTTAATAGTGTGTGGTCAGTGACAGTAATTCAACTGTATATATTACAGTATATAACTGTATATATATATATATCGACAAATAGTTATTTAATTTTTATGAAAGTGTGAAAACCACATCTATATCTTCCCTTGCCCATTTCACGGGTTTTATCAATAACCAAAAACCCATAATCATTGTGATTCCAACATAAGTGTGAAATTTTTCTGAATTCTAAGAAATTCATATCTGCAGATGAATGATCATTGAATATATGGCGTAAATTTTTATCATCTTGTTTAAGTATTATTAAAAAGTTTGAATTATCTCGCACTAACTGTTTTGGTATCTTAGAATATGTTTGTGCCAGATAAAATATTGAGCTAGCACCTGAATGTCTACCCATTGTGAAGAACTCACGGATTGGTGACTGATTATCTAAAATTACATCATCAAAGATGAAAATTGAATTTTTTAGAGCAAGATTAGGTTTAATAACTTGTTCACCTTTTGAAAAGATGATAAAGTTAACACCTTTTATACCATCTATTATTTTTTTTAATAAAACATATTTTTCTTGGCTAGAGGTTTTAGAATATAAATAAATATTTTCAAACCTTAACCCGTTTGCGTGTGTGATTAGATTGAACATTATATTTGTCTTACCTGAACCACTAGGGCCTACTAAAATAGCCCGTATGGTATCTGGCAATAATGGTCCATGCCTTGATGGTTTTTTTATTGATTGGGTATCTACGTTATCAATATTTAATTTAACATCCTGCTCGATTAATTCCATTTTGCATATAAATACAACGTTAACTATTATAAAATAACAGTTGTGTGCAATGCGTTCAACTCGCAAGAGGGGTACAAATAAGACTGGTAAAGGATTATTAAACACAGGGGTGTTAAATAGACTTCCATTTGAAGCTCATGTGCCAGGTTATTAATTTTGTGGATTAGGTACTAGATTGAAAAAAAAAAAAATTGATGCACACACGGTAATGAACACCATGAAAGCTAAAAGAAAAATAGGTACGGGTTGTAAATGGAAACGTGAGATAAAAAAAAACAATGGTATATTAGCAGCGAAGAAAAAAAGAAAGCCTAATAAAAAGAATGGTGGCATGAGATTTATTTCAACACCACGTCAGACTGGAGGTGTGATACCTTTGGTACCTATTTTCGCAGGATTATCGGCACTCGGTAGTTTAATGTCTGGAGGTGCCAGTGTGTACAATGCAATACAAAATTCAAAAAGAAAAAAAGGTAGTGGTTTAAAGTCAAAGAAAAAAAACTAATGGAAACGTTACCTAACAGGCCCCTTACAGACCAAGATATTATAAAATACGCAACAAAGTTTAAAATCGATCATTTTCGTGGTGTCTTTTCACGTGATAACTTACCTAAAAAACCACATTCAATTGAATGTGCAATATTAAACTTGGATATATCTTCAGGTAAAGGAAGTCATTGGGTTGCGTTTTATAAAAATAAAGATAAAGTTGTGTATTTTGATAGCTTTGGTAACTTAACTCCACCAATTGAGTTACAAAAATACTTAAAAGGGAACAAAATTAAATATAACTACACTAATTATCAAAATAAGAATACATTTAATTGTGGACACTTATGCCTTAATTTTTTACAATGCAAGAATCAGTTACTTTAAGTTTAACTGGTAATACAACTACATTATCTGTACATTATTTTCCACCAATTGATGTTTACGATGACTCGGAAATTGCTTTGTTAAATCTGCAAACATATAATACATTTCCAAACATAAACGAAACTAATAACCACTTTGAAATACATTTAGTTAACCCCGATCGTTTACTAAATAATAATAAATTTCCAACCTGTTTTATCACACTGAAAAAGGGGTGTTACGATATTAAGGATATTAAAAATCAAATTTTGGCACAAATAAATAACTTTAATAATGATTTAGAATACTTAGAAATAGAGAAAATAACTTTTGATATTGGGATTGATCAAGTAGATTTTAGGACAACCATATTCAGTAATGGTACAATATGTTTTAATGTAGAAAACAGTATAGCACCTTTATTGGGGTTTGAAAAAAAAAATTATGAACACTACATTGATGGTCATCGATCACAGAAAGTATCAAATTTAAACATTGTTAACTCGATAAAAGTAATGTGTAATATAACTCAAGGTTCATTCAACAACCATATGTCAAGTCATTCGATTTATGAGTTTTCCCCGAGTGAGAACATAGGGTCGAAGCTGATTCAAACACCATCTAACCTAATATATTACAAATTAAATAAAACAAATATCGAATCATTAACTATACAATTAGTTGATCAAGATCATAATCCGATAAACAATTTAGGTGAGAAATTAATAATCAATCTACATATTAAACGTTTTGGATCTTGAGATGGGATTAAAATTCAATATAAGTCCATTACATCAGACAACACCAACTAGTTGTAAAACCAAAGTGACACCAACAACATCAAATAAAGTTAAAAAATTAACTATTGAAAATAAAAAAATGTTACAGGCTTTAGGATATACATTAAAGTAAAATGCCTGAGAGTGATATTTTAGATATTAGTTCACAGTATGAAACAGATTCTAAAATTACAAAAATTGAATTTCATTCGTATACTCCGTATACTACATCATTTAAAAATAACGATGAAATACGTATATCAATTCAACAAACGGATGTTTATCCGTATCTACATGAAAGCTTTATATATCTAGAAGGAAAAATAACAGAAGCTGGTAAAGTGTTACTTTCTAATAATGGTTTTTCATATCTCTTTGATCAAATACGGTTAGAAATCAATGGTATAGAAGTAGATAGTACACGTGTTCTTGGTATCACTAGCTCATTAAAAGGATACTTATCGGGTACTCCAGTTGACTATTATTGTTATGAAAATGCAGGTTGGACTTTTAAAAATAATACAAAATCAACGAATAATGCGGGTGAATTTAGTGCATGTATTCCATTGAAATATTGGTTAGGTTTATTTGAAGATTTTAAAAAAATACTAGTTAATTCTAGATTAGAACTGATATTAACACGAAGTCATAGTGATTTAAATGCTATAAATGTAAAAAGCGAAGGAAGTGCCACTACAGGTGCAGTCACCTTAAATAAAATAGTGTGGAAGGTACCACATATCACCGTTGACGATGAAGAAAGGTTGAAATTATTAAAACTTGTAGAAAAAGAAAAAAGTTTGTTTATTCCTTTTAGATCATTTGAAACATTTGAGTATCCTGAACTGGGAACTACTACCAAAGCTGTATGGAACTTAAAAACTGCTTCAAAATTAGAAAAACCGCGATTTATTATAGTTGGTTTACAAAAAGATCGAAAAAATCAAATATCAAAAGATTGTAGTGTATTTGATAAATGTGACCTAACAAACGTGAAAGTATTTCTCAATTCAATAGCTTATCCTTATGATAATTTAAATTTAGATTTTAATAAAAACAATTTTTCGATATTATATGATATGTATACATCATTTCAAGAATCGTACTACGAAAAAAAAATACGTAATCCGCAGTTGAGTCCTTCAACTTTCTTAGAAAATGCTCCTATAGTAGTTATTGATACTTCAAAACAGAACGATTCAGGTACAGCCTCATCAGTAGATGTGCAATTGGAGATTGAGGCATCAAAACCACTTACGGGTGTATCTGCATACTGTTTATTAATTCATGACCGAATTGTTGAATATGTACCTTTTACTAGAGAAGTAAGAAAACTTTTGTAAATATATACATTAAAAATAATTAATGAAAATTGTAAATTTTAATTGCAATTGATTATTGTATACTAATAAAAAATAAAAACAGATTATTAACCTAACCAAAGTTTTATTTATTTACCATATTTAATTATAAAGTGGTATAAAAAATGTGTAATTTGTGATCACGTTGATAAAATGTACAATATGTGTGTACACGGTAAAAACTTGGATAGTAAAACTTGGATAGAACATACAAAATATACCTACTTATGGACAACGCGCCATACCACTCGGTGAATTTGGAGAAATGCCCGACTTCAAACTGGAGGAACGCTGATATCATCCAATGGCTACAGGGTAAAGGAGAAGTTGTTGACCAAACTATGATTATACCGGAACTACTGGAAGTTGTTAGAAGGATAAAACCGATCTACAACAAGTACGTCATCGACGAGATGGTTTTACAACAGAACAAAACAGTGTTAAGGTTACCGCCTTATCATTGCGAGCTCAATCCAATTGAGTTAGTTTGGTCTGTTGTAAAACGTCACGTAAAAGCCAACAACAAGACATTTAAATTACCTGATGTCAAAAACCTCTTGGTCGAAGGAATAGCCAAAGTGGACGCTGAAATGTGGAAGAACTTCGTAAAGCACACAATTGAAGAGAAAAATAAGCTTTGGACCTTAGATGACACAGTGGACGAATTAACGGCTGAGCAAAACAGATTGGTTATGACCATAGGAAATAGTGACACTGAAGAAGATGACGATTTCGATCTTTTATCAGATTAAAAGATAATATTGTGTGAATATTAATAAAATCATTATTGTAAAATCGTTGTTATGTAAATTATTATTGTAAATATTATTGTAAAAACCTATTTATTATATTGTGTACATGATGTATAAAAATTTATTGTAAATAATTTTTATACAACCATTAAGTTGATGCTCAATTTAAATAATCATATTATCAATAAAAAACTATTTAAAAAATATTAAATATTCCCGATTCCTAGGTAAACGTTAACGCCGTGCCACTTAGATATGATAAATAATTGTAAACCGGTTATTTTAACTAGTGTATACTGTATACTCGTCGGCACAGTTTGATCGGCAACTTTCGTGCTCGATCGATGGCTAAAGTGGGAGAAATTAGCCTCGGGACGGATGGCAGCCGTCAGTCGACGTGCGTGAAACCGGTATGTTCTCTTTTGAAATTGAGTGTAGATATTATATTGAATAATATGTACATATATATATATATATATATATATATATTTAATAATTATATTAAAAGCCGCTTCGTATTTATAAATATTAAATATGTACCGTCATTTATATTATTGTTATATTTATATATATATATATAAATAACATTTGTTATTATACATAATAATAACTGAAAAAGATATAAAGTGTATAGTACATATAAAGTTTTTAAACACGGAGTAGAAAAACTTAATATGAACACTGTAAACAGTTCAGTTAATATTTAGTTTTACTGAATAATATGTGCACGGTTCAGTGTCTATTAAACCGACATTAAACCTATGACAAATAATTTGGTCAATATCCGTGCATAAAAATGTTCTGTGAACCATCTGGGTTTTCCATAAATGTTGATCAAAAGTGTTAGCACTGATATTAGAACTCAGTTTTTAAAAACCGACGTGTAACCCAAAAAATGATACTCAGGTATAATCATCGATTCCTGTATGAATTCGACAATTACATATATCTTTATTGCGACACTTCCAAATTCGCTTTGTACGGTTAAAATTTGTCGAAGATATACATGAAACCGTCTTGTACAAAAATTTAACGTCCGCAGTTCGATAATAAATTAGACATTTTAGGTAAGTATAAATTTTTGTGCAGCAATGATGACAGGTCGAGAACTGGATTAGAAAATACGCATTTATTCTTCCTCGACCATTACGGTTAGTTTGACCTATATAATTATTTTCTAAAGATTATCTTAAGATATAGATTCTGGATTACACTGATTGCTTTATAATTCATACACTACACGTATACATAACCTATACTTTTATCTTACCTATATACACTTATAGTCGGTTGTTACGTTACACAATAACAGCTATATTTAGTGGGATTGCACTATTGACGATTTTATTAAGATTATTTTTCATAATAGTAATAGTTAATTAAAAAAAAAACACCGCGCCAAAATTTACTAGATCCTGAATAAAAAAAAATGATTCGTAAGCTTAATAAAATATTCCTAATGTTTATAAACATTTTAATAAATTTATGTTTATAAACAGTTCGTGTCTAGACACCGTAGTGGTCACACGTATATTCCACGAAACGTTTCGATAGCTCTCGTTAGCAGTGAGTATAATAGCAATTACAATGCGATATCAATATCTGGTAATGTATACCTTTTATATCTAAGCACAAAGTCCACTAATATAAATATCGCATCGAGAACTAAACCCGCACCTACGGGCGATAAGCCCGCTATCGTCCATACACTAATAGCCACATACACATATTAAAATGAGCACTACATCTAACTCAACAAAACATAAAACTACGCTCACAGATTCTAAAAATGAACGCAAAGTCCCACCAATCATCATAAAAAGAACTAATAAAACCGAAGATAATGTTGACCTTGATCGTCACACAACTCACAACTCAGATGATGAATTCAGATCTCCCAGAAGAACGTCAAAAATATACGATTCACCAACCAAAAAATCATTCACAACTCCAAATCGTTATTCCTTACTAGATAACACTAATACCAATGATCAAGAAATGTTTTTATTCAACGACAATACACTTCCCATCACACAAACTGATAATCAAAAAAATCACCCAATAAAATTCCAATTGACCGAAGACATTCCCAAAATTCTTCCACTATTCATATTAAATATAACGCAATATTCTCAATTTCGAAATTAAATAACGAAAATCATTAGTAATGAATTTACTTCAACATCTAAATACGACAAAATAAAAATAAACTTAGAAACCGTGGATGATTTCCGTACTCTAACCAAATATCTAGACGAAAAAAAGTATGAATATTATACCTATAGGTTAAAAACTGAAAAAGATATCTCCGCAATCATCAGAAATCATCCAATGTCAATAACCGAATTTGAAGTAATGGAAGAGTTAAAAATCCTAGAATATCCAGTAAAATCAGTAACCAGACTAACCAACAAAATTAAAATCCCGACCCCACTAATGGCAGTTCAACTGATAAATCATCATAAATCACAAGAAATCTTCAAACTCAGCAAACTTCTTAATTGCATAGAAATTACCGAACCACGTTGAAAGCCTAAAGATCCTCCACAATGTACAAATTACCAAAGATGTGGACATTTACACAAGACCTGTAAACTCCAACCTCGATGTGTGAAATGCAATCTCTCACATCATTACTCAAACTGTGATAAAACATCAGAAATCCCACCAAACTGTGTAAACTGTAACGAAGCTCACCCGACCAATTATAAGGGTTGCACATATTTTAAAAATATCAAAAATAAAAAAACAAATATCAAAAAAGCTTTCATAACCAAAGACGAACCACCAAAAGATGTAACTATAAATGAAAAAGCCAATAATCTCACTGAAAAAAACAATTAATCTGAAATCCTACGCAAATATACTCAAAGGAAAAACAAATCCTGCCCAAAGTACCAAAAAAAAAACAAGGATAATTTATACTCTGAATCACTAAATGTAAATCTCTAAAAAACAATAACCCAATTTATCGAAAACATTCTACATAACATACATCCCATTTAGTTCCATCTTCAACTCTATATCAAATAATCTATCTTTATCTGGTTTAAATAATATCAATTAATTTAAAAGAAATCAAACTCGTTAAATGGAATACCAATGGTATTAAATCCAAAAAATCTTCACTTATTGAATTTCTATAATATAGACATAGCATGCGTAACAGAAACTCACCTCAAAAATACAGAAACATTCAAGATCAACGGCTATAAAATATACAGGAAAGATAGAGACACCATCCATTCATCTAGAGGAGTAGCAATCTTAGTAAAAAGAATTATCAAACATCAATTAAATCACCCCTGAATTGTCCAATTTAGAAGCCACTTCCATAATGGTATCAACAGATAAATTTGAAATTAAAACAATATCCGCCTACAATCCCCCAAATAAAAAAATTCAAAGAGATGACATAAACGAACCTTTCAAAGATAACCCAACCATACTCTTAGGAGATTTAAACTCCAAAAATGAAATATGGTGTTGCCTAAAAACTAACCCAAATGGTAATAAATTATTCCAATTCACCTCTGAACTAAGAATTATAATATAACCATCCCCTAAACCCACATTCCATAGAACAGGTAGACACCAGATATATTAGACATTGCTCTTGTTTCAAATCTCAAAGCACAGTTATATCACCAAGTTGCAAGTAAACTAGATTCAGATTACGTTCCAGTAATCACCACTTAGTAAGAACAAATGGAATTAATTTCTCAAACCCCAAAATTAATAAACCGACCAATAAACTGAGACATTTTCAGAGAATATCTCAACAAATACCTTAGTATAAATAAATCTCAATACAATAAGAAAATAGACACCAACATACAACACCTAACAGAATCAATAAAAAATGCAATCAAATCAGCTTTGTCACCAGAAAATCAGTAATTAATTTTAACATTGTTAATTGCACGATTCCTTCTTTCTCACATGCATAACGTACATTTACTAATGTTTCATAAATTTGTTTAAAGGTCGGGCTGTTATAAAACGTGTCATAAATCGACGCGTAAATATATTTTTTTCTGTTATCGTTTATTATTTTAAACACTTTCATCTTTAATCTCTTTTCTGAAAGCATTCGTATATGACCCAATTAATTAATATACTCGCGCATAAATCTCGTTAAGATCGATAGGAATATTATTAAATTTTTCATTTACTGCATTAACGTTATTATTTATGAAGATTTTCTTACTTTTCTTAAACTCTTCAAATGTCATCAATGAGTTATTTTTTAACATATATATATTCGCGATAATGCGTCTGCATTTTTATTTTCTGCTTCAGGTTTATAAACAATTTCATAATCAAATTCTTGGAGAAAAATTCAAGTCATTAATTATAGCAAATTTCTTCCCCCATACATATGGTCTGAAATGTTTTATTGCGAATACTATTTCTAAACATTCTTTTTCTATAGTTGAGTAACTTATTTCACTATCATTTAATACCCTTGATGCATATGCTATTATTCTGTCTTGACCTATCTCTCCTTGAGACAACACACAGCCCAGTGCATAATTAGATGCATCTGTTGTTATTAAAAAAGTTTTCTTAAAATCAGGAAATTTTAGTATAGGTTTACTAATAAGAGCGAATTTTAAATTTTCAAAAGCATTTTGACAAGCATCTCTCCAAATGAATGGTGCATTTTTCTTTAGTAATAATGTTAATGGTTTTGCAATATGAGCATAGTCTGAGATGAACTTACGATAGTAACCTGTTAACCCTAAAATGCTTTAATATTAGTAGTTTTCTTAGGTACTGGTACCTGTTTTACACAGTCTATTTTACATTCATCCGGTTCTACGCCCCGCTCTGTTATTTTATGTCCTAGGTATGTTACCTCTTTTCTGAGACAATGACATTTTCCTGGTTGTAATTTTAAATTATTTTTCCGTAATTTATCAAATATTATACGCAATTATTTTATCATAGTTATCAATGAATATATCATTCAAGTACGCATACATGTTCAGATCTTAGCATCCAATTAACAACGCATGCGTTAATTCAGAAAAAACTGCCAGATCTGTTTTTAAACCGAAAAGCATTTTAATCCATTCCCAGTGACCTGTAGAATAAGGGAACGATGTTTTATGAGTATCATCTGGATATATTGATACCTGATGATAACCATTAGCCATGTCTAAAGTACAGAAGTACTTGGAATGCCCTAGTGATGTGGACCTGGCGGAGGTTGATTGTAGATCGTCCTCGCAGGTGTATAGTTGGCGTCTGTTGAGCTGTAACCGTTGTCGATAATGTACTGATGACGGAGATGATGATCGGTCGATTTCCGTGGTCGGACGAAGGCTAGCGTATCCAACGTGGTACGATTGTCGGTCGTCGTTCTTACGTTCTTAAAACACAGGCGACCATAACACCGTGTTGTCGCGTTGACGTTACGTGTCGCAGAGCACCGATCGCCAGCGGCTCGTACTCTTCCGGCGCGACTTGTCTTCCCGTCCCGCCTAGCCTTTGGGGCTATGGTGGGAGAGACAACTAAGTCGTATCATCGTAGGCCGTGGTGGCGGTTGATAAAGTGCCGACCGGTCGTTGCGGTGCCTGTACTGTGTACTGACAACCGTTGCGTACCGTGTCACTAGTTTATCTAATATGTCCGTTATTAACGGTAATGGCCATGAATTACCTTCTTTTATTTGATTTAGTTTTCTAAAGTCTACGCATAGCCTAAATTTTTGTTCACCATCTCTCTCTATTTTTTTTGATACAAGAATTAATGAATGATTCGATGGTGACGTACTTTTTTTAATCACTTGTTGTTGTTCTAAATCACTTATCTGTTTATTTATTTCTAGTTTGTGTTGCTCTATAAGCCTATATGGCGAATATTAATCAGTGTTTGGTTAGGCGGAGTTATTACTCTATGAATTATAAGGTCTGTTCCTACAATCTTATCTCCTTTTACAAAAAAAAATGTCTGAATATTCGTAACAAATATCTATTAATGTTTTTAATTCCTCTCTATTCAAATGGTCTGCAATTAATTGATCCGCGATTATTTTATTTCTGTCCGTGAATTTTATCTCCGTATCTGATCGTACCTTTCCTCGCTTTCGAAGTATTTAATTGATACTACTGTATCGTCTATATTTTTTTTATTAGATTTTATTTCACCTGATTTTTCATAAATTTCCCAATTAACCTTTGACCACGCGCGTGGTTTTTAGAAACGTAACCACGCGCGTGGGGTAAATTTTTACCCCAGTATATAAATTATGTGCAATATTATTAAATATTTCAATTTTTAGTTATTTAGGTAGGTATAGTATGATACAAAACTCATAGGTAATTATTGATAATTTTTCACATTTTATTAGCAATTTGAGCAATTTTTATATCATTATATTACATCAATAAAAATTATTTATTCATTATAAATACTGTATTATTTTTATTGGTTTTGTGTAGGTACATCAAAAAGATTAATATATATATATATATAAAAAAAAAATTAAACTAAATAATAATAAATGAACATTTAAATAATATAGGTATCATACAGATGGCATAAAACAATCTGGACATGTTTCAATTAGATGGTCGCGACATATTAATTTTGCACAATTCGTACAAACTTTAGTGGTTTTGCGGTCTTTGGATTGTTCACAAAAAGCACACCTTCCGAAAGCTCTTACTCGTTGGTCAATACCCGAAGTTTCACGGTATAATGTATTACAATATTGCATTATTTTATATTTGATTGTTTTCGGCAGCATATCTTTAGTCATGCGATATTTTAATTGGTCCTCCATCAATTGTCTGGATAAATTTTTAAAAAAATTCAAACGTGACATTTTAATTTGTATATTTTCTTGAAAAATTACTTGTAAATTGAGTTCTGCAATATTTAATATTGAATAGAATACACTGAGTGGCCAACGACAACATTTTCGAGCAACTGTATAATTTTCAGATTTTTTGTCCATAGTATCTACAGCACCTTTGGTTGCATTGTAAAATGTTATTATTTCTGGCTTTTTTAATTCGTTTGTATTTTTATCAATCAATGAGTCATGATGCATAGTAGATAGCATTAAAACTACTTTATTTTTCTTAGGTGTGTACGATACTATAGTAACCTTTTTTTCACTAAAACCAAAATAAGATGAGTAAATAGGGCGATTTTTTGTAGCAATAAGCTCAATTGGAAGCTCTCTTTTATTTTTACAAATTGTCCCTACGAGAGTGAGTTTATAATTTTTGAATAGATCAATTGCCAATGGAACACTAGTAAACCAATTGTCAGTTGTTATATTACGCCCTGTATTCCTAATTGGTTCCACTAATCTTTTCACTACACTTGCAGCCGAATTATCCAGTTTGAAAGGACCGTCTGGTTGAACACCAGCATATATTTCCAAATTTCTTTTATAATAACTTATAGCATCGACTAAAGCAAAAATTTTAATGCCATATTTTGCTGGTTTGTTTGGAATATACATTTTAAAACTACAATGACCACGAAATGCTTGTAACCTTTCGTCAATTGTTACGTACTCAGAAATAGTGTATGCTTTTTTGCAATTATCCACAAAATATTCGAATACCCATCGGATGTGTGTGCAACGTGCTCTGATACTTATATATAAATTACTATACACCATAGATAATGATAACCTAACATTGGGGGTATAATAAACATAAATACGATGAGGTTACAATAAAAGCAGATGGGTTACAATTCCTTTATAACAACGGCCGAACGAAATAAGAACGCTGGCACTATAATTACATCAAAAGCATCATCGCCCGTGTGCCCCTATCCGCTAGAAAATAATAACATATGATTACTATCCGGAGGTATATTATGGATGCGTGATTACCACCCGATAGAATACACTAGGTACGTAATCACCCACCCGGTAGAATATTATAGTCATATAATTGACGCACGGTATCGCGCAAATGACGCAATGCGTGGGAAGAAGCGGATGCAGGTGTTGCTGACCATCAGGGACCTGAAGGTACCGCGGGAGTCCCTGTATGATATATAAGGGGGCCCCGAATAGGCACATTTCAGACGTGATCCACCAGAGTTAGAGAGAGCACCTTCACGTCACCCAGTTCAATAATCTTATTATTTGGACTTAGAATATTTTTCAGAGTTTAATTTATTAAATCATTTGGACTTAGAATATTTTTCAAATAAAAACACTTAGAAATATTTCGATCGTTTATATTTTTTACAACTACATCCATTCCATATTACATCTTTCAATTGCTTGAACGTGGCACGTTACAAATTTGGCGCAGTCTGTAGGATTCTTTCAAATAAGAATTCTTTGATCGAACAATTTTATTTTTTCGAACTTAGAAAATTTTCGGGAAAAATATTTATTTTTCCATTTCGAAAATTCTTCGAAAAAATTAAAATATATCTACTTCCAAGAGTTCACGGAGGCACATTCGGCAACGAATCACTGTTGAAGAAGACAACTGCAGAACGTCAACTTCAGCGACTCCGAAAGAGGAAAGAATCAACAAGTAACACCACGGCTCAGCAATCAAGAAGAATGGACACATCGACTCAAACCATCGTTGTGTAAGCATAATTTTTTTTTATTAATGTAAAATAATTTTAAGCGTCTAACTCTGGTCGCGTCTCCTTTGGAATTAAAAACTCCATCGTATAAGTTACTTTTAATTGTGAAGGTGTATATATATATTTCCCGTAAAACATTAAATAAAATAATTTAAATAAAAAAATTAAATAGATAAATTTTTAAATTTTAAAAATTTTTAAATAAATAATTTAAGAAAAAAATTAAATAAGCAAGAATTAAATTAAATTAAATAAAAAAAAAAAAAACGCAACAATTAAATAATTTTTTAATATTACACTTATATATACACTATATTTTACGCATAAATATTTTTTTTTATTAATAATAATATAAAACAATTTATTTTATTTAGTTATAAAACAATATAAATAATTTTTCGAGAGATAATTAAATAAATAAGAATTTTTATTTTTAAATAAAATAAAATAAAGGAACATAAATAATTTTTCAGAAAAAATTAATAAATTAAAAATCTTAAAAAAATAAATTTTATTTTATTCTTTTAAAAAAATAGAACAGAGTAACATAAATAATTTTTCAAAATAAAACTAATAATTTAGAAGTCTTAAAATTTTATTTTATTTTATTATTTTTATTTTATAAAATATAATAGCAGAAAAATAAATTGTTGATATAAAAAAAAAAGAAAATCATATTTTAATTATAAAAACCGAGAAGAATATAAAAGAGAAGAAAAATTATTTTAATTACTTTAATTTTTTTTTAAATTATTTAAGATAAATATCGTAAGAATAGTATAAAATAAATTTATTTAAAATAATACAAAAAAAAAAAGAGAATATATTATTAAATAATAAAAAAAAAATTTATAATTAAGGGGGAATATTTTATTTAGAACGAATTATACGTGAGAAATACGGAAATAAATATTTATTAAATAAAAAAAATTATTAGCGAATTATACGTCAAGGAACACGCGAGAAAAATTATTTTGTGAATTAAAGAGAATATTAATTGAGAATTTTATTGAAGGCAGTTAAGACCTTATTTATTGAATTATTGGGAAGGCAAGTAATAAGTCCTTATATATTGAATTATTTTAGGCTGAAAAAGTGCCATATTTTAAAAGTTGATGAAAGGAATTATTTTGGGGCGGATTTGAGCCATATATTGAGAATTAAAAAAAGTATTGAATTTATTTAGGCTGAAAAAGTGCCATATTTTAAAAGTTGATAAAAGGAATTATTTTGGGGCGGATTTGAGCCATATATATATATTGTGAATTAAATAAGTAGAGAATTTTATTGGGCCGAGAAGAGCCGTATATTGAAAAGAAAATAATTGTGAATTTATTGGGCCGAGAAGAGCCGTAATATAATTGAAAAATAATTGTGAATTTTTTAGGCAAGGAAGTCCTATCGTGTTTTAAAAAAAATACTTGACGTATATTGTGAATTTTAGAGAGGATAAAAAGGAAAAAATCCTAGGGAAAAAATAATAAAGAAAAATAATAATATAAATAATTTGGGGAATAAAACAGAATTACGGAAAATTTTATAACAAAATAATATTGATAAATGTTATTTAGAGAAATTAATGTTAAACTAATAATTGAGAAAAATAATAAGTTTCGTAAAACAAATAATAATAAAAAAAAATAAAAAATAGTTTATTTTAATAAATAAAATATATTTAATTTAAGTTATAATAAATGAATATAAAAATAAATTTATGAATAAGGAGGAAGAAAATAGTTATAGTGAAAACGAAAGTAACAGTTCGGAGGAGGAAACTGATAAAACAAATACAACCGAAACTCAAGTAGAGTTAAATAAAAATATTGAAATAGAAAAATTAGTAGAAATAAGTATAAATACGAAAGAGGATAGCGACTCTACACAGAGAATTAATAGGGAAAAAGCAAAAGAGAAAAGTTTATTAGATACTACTGTTAGAGAAGACTCGAATACAGAAGTAGAACAAAGAATATTAGGGTTACGTAGTACACCAAATTTAGTCCATACGGAATTAGGACCAGTGAAAAGGAAGCAAAGAACAAAAATGTCTAGTGTAAAGGATACTATCGAGCAGGTCACTGCTATGATACCAATTTGCGCCGACGCTAACGACGTTTGTTCGTTCATACGGGCATGCGATTATGCATGCGAGGCCGTAGATAGAGAAACCATACCTTTACTAGTAAAATTTATTAACATTAGGATTACTGGCAAAGCGTTAGAAGTATGTCGATATAGGGAAACTAGCGATTGGGAAACCATTAAGAAAATATTACGGGGGGCTTTTGAACAACAACTGTCACCACAAACATTACAGATAGGATTAAATTCTGTTCGTATGAAAAATGACGAAGATATGTTAACTTATACGGGTCGCGTAGAACAATTAAATTAAAATTTATGTAATGCAACTTTGGCAAATAAAACGCCCGAAGAGGCGAGAATTTTAAGGCAAACTCTAAAAGATCAAGCTCTTGCAATCTATATAAATGGGTTACAAATGGATTTACAAACAATATTACGAGCTAGGAATCCCGAAACGTTAGAACTGGCAATGCAAATGGCTAGGCAATTAGAAATAGAATTTAGTTTTAATAAAGAATTACAGAATAACGAGAATAAAACAAATCAGGGCGGAAATAAAAATAATAACGGAAATCGTTGGTCAAATAACTATCAGGGAAACAATCCAAGCGGAAAAAACTTTGGTTATAAGCAAAATTATAACCGCGGTCAGAATAGACAAAATCTTAATAATTATAATAATGTTAATCGTAGTAATAATTTTAACAGTTTCGGTCGCAATAATAATAATAGTAACAACTATCCGCGTAATAATAATAACGGTCAATATAATAATAATCGGAGACAGCAAAACAATCCCGGATGTTATATTTGCGGCAGAACTAATCATGTCGCTCGCGATTGTCGTGGTAATGTCGCACAGATTGCACGTCGAAATACTAATAACAATGCGCAACCGCAAAATAATAACGCACGACAAAATACCAATAATAATTTTAACAATAATTCGGCACCAATAACTTGTAGTTATTGCAATAAGATAGGACACGATAGTGTTAGCTGTTATAGCAAGCAACGGGATGAGCGTAATAATGCAAACCGGACGGGAAACGGTCAAGTATCGAACGGGAACGGCGTCCGTTCGATCAATCAGATAACGGCCGTAACGGAGGACTTATCACTCAACGATGTCTCACCATCGTATCAGTAATTAATGAAAATCATGTTACATTTCAATCACCTAATTTTAAAACAAATACAGCAAACCTGTAGACACCGGTAGTGAAATCAATTTAATAAAAATAAATAAATTAACAGGCGAAACATTAGTAAACGAAAACGAAAAAATAAATTTAAAAGGCATTAATGATAAAATAGTAACTACCATAGGCAAAATTACAATACTATTAATATTAAATAATAATGAAATAAAAACGGAATTTCATGTGGTTGACAAAGAATTTCCAATACCGTGAGATGGAATTCTAGGTCACCACTTCCTGTTACAGAATAACGCGATAATAGATGTTGCAAATAAATGATAACACTCCGCACGAATTAAATAAAGATAAAATATGTTACACATTAAAACCGCGAACGGAAACAATAATATCTATACCAATAGCTGATCCGATAATGGAGAATAAAAATATTTTAATACGGAAACAAGAATTAATACAGGACGTATATTGCGCTAATATAATAAACACGGTAAAAAACGGGAACACGGTGATAAGTGTACTGAATATTTCAGAATTACCACAAAACATTTATGAGGACCAATTGAATAAAATATTATACGACAATGACATAGAATATAAATTACACGAAATAACTGTAGTAAATGACAATAACGATCGCGTAAATAAAATAAAAACTTTAATACGTAGTGACCATTTAAATAACGAGGAACGTAAAACAATATTAGAAATATGCGAACATTTTTCTGATGTATTTCATTTGGAAAATGATTATTTAACATTTACTAACGCCGCGGAACACATAATAAGATTACCCGCTAATCAGCCACCGATATATAGGAGACCGTATAGATTGCCACAGGCACAACAAAAGGAAATTGAACAACAATTAGTTAAAATGGAACAAAACGATATCATAGAACGATCTATGTCACCCTTTAATGCACCTTTGTTGTTAGTAAAAAAGAAATCAGACTCATCTGGTAAGGACAAATTCCGAATAGTAATTGATTTTAGGGCACTCAACGAAGTAACTTTAAACGAGTTTCATCCGTTACCTAATATTACGGAAATATTAGATCAATTGGGGCAATGTCAGCTTTTTACCATTTTAGATTTAGCAAATGGGTTTTATCAAATACCTCTAGCAAAGGAATCTCGCGAAATGACAGCATTTTCGACCGGTCAAGGTCATTATCATTTTAAACGTATGACAATGGGAATGAAAACAAGTCCCGCTACATTTCAGCGATTAATGAATAACGTATTGTCGGGGATAATAGGCATAAAATGTTTAGTATACTTAGACGATATTATTATTTATGCGAAAAATTTGAGCGATCACAACAATAAGCTGATAGACGTATTCGAACGTCTACGTACCCATAATTTAAAAATACAACCAGATAAATGCGAATTTCTAAAACGCGAATGGTTATATTTGGGACACATAATTTCGGAACACGGAATAAAACCAGATCCGAAAAAGATAACATCAGTGTTAGAATTTCCGGTGCCTAAAACTGTAAAGCAAATAAAATCGTTTTTAGGTTTATCGGGGTATTATAGGAAATTTATACAGGGATATAGTATGTTAGCAAAACCAATGACCCACCTATTAAAAACGGACGTTAAATTCAATTGGGACGAAAATTGCCAGGCAGCTTTCGACAAGTTAAAAAACGCACTCTGTGCAGAACCAATTTTTTACAGTATCCAGATTTTACGAAACAATTTATACTTACAACTGACGCTAGTGGTAAGGCTCTCGGAGCTATACTGTCACAAGGAACGATAGGTAGCGACCTACCAATAGCATACGCCTCTAGAACTTTGAATAAAAGTGAAATGAATTATTCAACTACTGAGCTTTTTTATAGAATATTTAGCGATCGTATACGGGGTTAGGTTAGGTTAGGTTACGACTAATAGACATCACCGTAGTCCGATGATTATAACTACGACAAGTTCTAGACCATTTGAAAAAATATTTATGGATATAGTAGGACCCCTAATACCTACTGCAATAGGAAATACATATATATTAACTATGCAGGACGATCTAACGAAATATTCATTAGGTGTTCCGTTACCAGATCATACGGCAAACACTATTGCCCAGGCGTTTGTAGTGAATTTCGTATGTGTGCACGGTATACCTGAGACTATATTAACTGATCAAGGTACAGACTTTCTTAGTAAGATTTTCGCAGAAGTGTGTAAATTACTAAAGATTAATAAAATAAATACGAGTCCTTATCATCCGCAAACTAACGGTAGTTTAGAAAGATCACATAGAACTTTAGCCGAATACTTGAGACACTACGTGGACAAAGATTTAAATAATTGGGATCAATTATTACCGTACGCATTATTCGTGTACAACTCAACGGAACATAATTCAACCAATTACCAACCTTACGCGTTATTATATGGAAAAGAATTAGACATACCAGTCAAGTTAAAGTGTAGCCCTGAACCTAGGTATAATTAGGACGATTATATATTTGATTTAAAACAAAAAATGCAAGAATCACATAAGATAGCTAGAGAAAGGTTAATTACTAAAAAGATTAAATCTAAAAAAACAGTATGATAAGAAGGAGTATAGCGAAGATTTAGATGTAAAGGATTTAATATTATTGAAAGATAAAACCCAGAAAAATAAGTTAAGCCCATTATGGAAAGGACCTTTTGAAATTTTAAAAGTTTTGGATAGCGAAAATGTAGTAATACAGAGAGGTAGAAAGAAGGTGACTGTACATAAAAATGATGTAAAAAGATATTATAAAAAAGACAAGCCAGAAGAGAATGATTAGAAGTTAAGTTGACATATAAGTAATAAGCACTAAAGTTTCGGTAGAAATTAAATATAATCAAATAGGTATTAATTAAGTAAGGTAGATAAGACTTAGAGTGTATTTTAAGATTAAGTATTTATTTTTAGGGAGAAGAAAGGTGAATTTTTAGGTTATCTATGCGACATGATCCAACGAGAAAAACATAACGTTACTACTTTCTTAAGAAGGGACGAAGCACCTTGTTGTTTAAGGTCACATATGGAAAATGCTAATAAAAAATTGAGCGAACCATATTCGAAATCGGAAATAGAACGATATACGAAAAACATTACGGTTTTTATACACGACGTTTATGAAAAGAACGACCTAAGAGAACAATTTTGTATAGTAATAAACGATTGGTTAGACGCAATGCCAGAGGCTGGCGAAATGTTAGAACACGATAGGAAAA